>VWZX01008936.1:157141-190168 GCA_013399015.1 Galbula dea
CAGGGGTCTGGAGAACAGGCCTTATGAGGGGAGGCTCAGGGAGCTGGGGCTGTTTAGCCTGGAGAAGAGGAGGCTGAGGGGAAACCTTATCTCTCTTTTCAGCTACCTGAAAGGAGGTTGTAGAGAGGCGAGTGTCGGCCTCTTCTCCCTTGTGAGTAGCAACAGGACTAGAGGGAATGGGCTCAAGCTGTGCCAGGGCAGGTTTAGATTAGATATTAGGAAAAATTTCTTCACCAAAAGAGTGGTGAGGTATTGGAACAGGCTGCCCAAGGAAGTGGTGGAGTCACCATTCCTGGAGGTTTTCAAAAAGTGTGTAGATGTGGCACTAATGGGGATGGTTTAGAGACAACAGTAGTGTAGGACTTTCTGTTGGACTTGATGACCTTGAAGGTCCTTTCCAACCCTGATGATTTTATGATTCTATATTGGCCATCAACTTAGAGGTACTTACAAGTGACCACATTCTCCTGTATGTGAGCAAACTGACCCACTAGACACATTTGTGTCTCTCTGCCCATTCTTGTATCCACGTTGAGGAAGCTTGTGAGATGTGCATGAGTATTTGCTAGCACACTTATCATGGAGCTATTTTTAACACATTCATTTCATTTTGCTTCAGTACCACTATTATCCCAGAGTTTGTACTTGGAGGTTTTCTGTTTCTCTGTTCCTAAAACTGACATCTGCATGTTGACATACAGTGGTCACAGCTCAGCTCAAGATGTCTGTGAGACCACAGATGGCATGGTCTTTTCCTTTGAACAGTGCCTTTTAACTTCATAATGGGAGAAAAAAATGCAGAGTTCCCAGTACACAACAGCTTCAAAATTAAATGGCATGCAAGACTTTGTGCCTGTCTTCTTCTGGAGTTAATTCACTTCCATAACTCATATTTAGTACTTGTGGTGTGTGAAACTGTGACAAGTTCCCTCTTAATTTTTACAGCTGTCAGAAGGGACTGCCACCCAGCAGACAATCCATGGGTTAAAACCTTTTACTACATACTCCATTGGTGTGGAGGCTTGCACCTGTTTCAACTGTTGCAGCAAAGGACCCATGGCCCAAATCACCACTCAACCAGCTCCACCCTCAGAGCAGCCACCCCCGCAGATCCGCACGGTGACATCCAGGAATGCTTCCTTCCAGTGGAGTGCCCCTCACTCACCCAACGGCATTGTCACCAGGTAGGTGTTGTCAGCCAGTTGAACCTGAACATCTTGGCTAGCAGTGATCACAGAACAATTTGGGCTGGAATCACAGGACTAAGAGCACTGGATGATTGTGGTTGACATGCTGCTCCTTCCCTGTGTTGATGGTGACATCCCCTGTGGCCTGAATACCCCCTGGGAGGTGTTCACACTCAACAGTTGCATTTCTTCAGAGCAGGATATTAGGGAGGATGAACATGGAATGGATGAGCTGCTGTGAAGTGGAGATAATTGTCTGGCAGCTGTGGCTGCACAACCCAAATTTTTGAGCTCAACTGGCAGTGATGAGGCAGCTGCATCCTGTGTTACTTAGGCAAATATTGATTTGCAGAAGTGAGCAACAAGGTAACAGGCATCAATGGTTTTATTGTGAGTGTGACTTAAACCATGATTGCTTGTAGGCAATTTGCAGTCGGGGCCAAAATCTCCAGGAAAAAGAAAACAGGATCAGGTCCATTCTCTTCTCTGGAAGTCAGACATACAGCAATTAGGATTCAATGTATGATTGGCTGTTATGCAATTAAGGCTCTTGATTAATACAAATATCAATTTTCTCTCAGCTATGAGCTCCATGTGTATATGGCTTGTCCCCTGAACCTACAGCCAGCAGTGAAGACTTGTAGTCCTGGCCCAACTGAGGTGAAGTATACAGGAAAAGGACAGAGTGCCAATGTGTCCAACCTGGAGCCTTACACCACTTACAACCTGCGAGTTGTGTCTTACAACTCTGTGGGCAGCAGCGCCTCAGAATGGATTGGTTTCACTACGGAAAAGGAGCGTGAGTATGAGAAATGGTTCAGTGATCAGCAGTGCCTGCTTCTGATGCTTAGGGCTGCATAGTGCCAAAGGACTTCACCTGTGTAAAAGATGTCTCCAGAAACCTGCTTTTCTGTGTCCTCGGCCACCGTGCTTCTGCTGCCCACTCATTGAAATTCTGCTCAAGGGCTTGACTGTTCATTCTTTCAAAAATATTTCTTTGCTCATCCTCTGATATCATATCCTCTACCTTGGAAGCCTGGGAACCTTTTTTTTTTTTTAACCAAAAATGGGCAGCAAAGCTGCAGAATGTAAAATGTTCAAGGTTTACCAGAAGGGTGATGTGTAGTAATAAATACACTGCCATTAATAATCCCTGGGAAAAGTGGAGATCTTGAAAAAGATCTGGTGATTCTCTTCAGAAACAATCTTAGTGTCCTAATTCATGCCACACTTCTGCCAGGGCTCATAAGAGTTTTCCTTGGATGTCATCTGAATCATTGGATCTTTGTTGACACTGAAGTAAGAAATCATTGCTATGTATCTAACCACCACAAGCCATACTTTAAGCCCATGTGGTGGTCTGGATGAAAATTATACATGCAGGAGCTGTGCCTGTAGTCAGAATAGATTTTGCCATCAAAACTGAATTTGTAGTAGTCTAACATCAGCTTTTATTAAAAAGATCTATAGTGCTGTAGCCAGAGCCATTCTATAACAGATGAGATGAGCATTTCATCTCAGCCTGCCAGGTCAGGGCAAAGAGGATGTTCACTTTTTATCATATAGTTTCCTGTCAGGATCTCATAATCACCTTTCTAAAAATTCCTCTTACATCATTTGGTAGTTCTGCTTAGTAATTACTGAAAATGTGTCTGCTACATCCTTAGCTGAAAATTTCAGGTGGAACAGCCCCAAATTTTCTTTCATGTCACCACTGAAAAAAAGAAAATTTTAACTTAACCTTAACTCTAAAGCTGTGTTTTATTAAATTGCAATCTAAAATGCTGGAATTTCATACTCAACTTCTAAATGGAGAAAATTCATAATGAGCTGATGAGACATACAGAACAAAAGGGTTTGAAAGCCAGTTTTAAACCCTTGCTCATTGGGTTTGTAGCCCTGTTCCTTCAGTCTTGCTTTTCTTGCCTTGTTGATATCTTCACACTTGGTATCCTGGGTCAGTCTGAATGTCTCCTTCCCCTTGCCTGGAAGGCTTACTTTAGAGGCAGTGGGCAATTAACAGTGAAGTGCAGCTGGAGAAGTAGCTTTCTTAGGAACAAATCAGCATATACTGGGCACATTGCTTCATGACAAAGCCAGAAGAAAGGACCACATCAGACTTAAATGAAGTCTATCGTCAGCAAGCTATTGAGCCCAACTGATGAACTCTTCCCTCCTACTCTCTTCCCTTCCCACCCCCCGCCCCTGCCCCCTGGAGTAAATTCTGGGTTTCTTTTTTCTCTGCCTGTTAGCTGCTCTTACTTTTATGAAACCTCATGTTTTCATGTGTATGTATGTGTTAAAAGACAATCTTGGGCAATTTCTCCTTAGCAATTTGGTTACCACAGCCTGGCATGCTGCAGCTAAACTTGCACAATCTCGTGTCCCTCCCCATCCCTCACTTTAAACTGGAATTTAATTATACAGTTTTAGTGTCTGTACCACATACACAAAGGCAAAGGAAGAGAGTTCTAGGTCTTTAAAGTAAAGATATGAGCTATCTCTGCTTCCTTAGTGTAAAGTTTGGCATGCTATAACAGCTTTCTCTTTTCTCCTATCTTCCCTACTCAATACACATGTATATGAGAGAGAGAGAGAGAGAGAGGGAGTGCATGTAACAGAGCTTTTATCATGCAGAATCTCTTCCTCTGTAATGTATAACTCGGTCATGCCTGTTGGCTAGAAATGAGCTTTTTTCCCTCCTTTTGCAGCACCTCGGTACACAGCTCCGTTCTCCATTGTCAGCAATTTATCTACCATCCACATAGACTGGAGCCGCACTTTTGTGCTGAACGGGCGCCTGAAGGAGTACGCGTTAACGGAGAGTGGACAACGCATCTACAGCGGCTTTGACACGGAGCTGTATTTACCAAGGACATCTGACAAAAGTCAGTTTCAATTTCCTATAGCTTTCTCTCTGGGAAAGACTGTTGAGCTAAATTAATATTATTGTGCATTACAGTTATGAAAAACTCTCCATAGCTATCCCCAGAGGGTACTGCAGATACTTCTGAGGAGATGCTTGAAACAAAAGTCCTTGGAGCTAAGCTGTCTTTTAAACATTGTACCTGACTGAGCGAGGCTGCTCTGGCCCCTTGTGTATGGCCCCCCATAGCTCCCCAAATTCTGGAGCTCCATTGCAATTCCTCCCTTCAGGGCTACACTCTGGGAAATGCATGAAACTCTTCAGCTTCAGAAAAGACTGGAGTCTTAATTTTCATTTGAGTCAATTAAGTCTTGGAATCAGCCATGTTTTGAAATGCAGTTTCTCTTTAGAAATTTGCAGTCTTTAAAATACAAGGAAACTGTTAGCAGGGATAAGAAAAAAAAAAGAGAAAAGAAAGAAGGAAAAATAATGTTTTCTGGGTTAAGACATTGGGGGTTTTGTATGTCAAAAAAAATGTTACTTATTTTTTTTACCTTCCTGATTACTGCAATGATGCTAATATTTATTTTTTCATTTGAATATTCTCAATATGTTTGTATCAGCCATGAATGCAGTATGAGTGATTTGGAGCAAAGTGATTAATAAATTGAAAGTTGACTATTACCAGGGAGGATCTGGTTGTGAAAGAGAAACATAATTTGTAGCAACATCACAGTGTTGACTACCTTATGATCTGCCATAGTTCACAGTTTCAAAGTTCAATACCTATGTATGAGGGATTATGAAGATCTGCTCTAGGACTCAGGTGGGTTATGATGGTTTATGTGATATCAATGTCTGCCTCAGCTTTTCTCAGACCAGGCTGTCTTTGCTGGTGAATCATGGTGAAAAAGCTGCACCTAGAGAATTTTGAATTCTCCTGCTGACAGTATGTTCTAACCTCTTTTCCTCAGCCTTCTTGTTTCAAGTGACCTGCATCACCGATGAAGGGAGTGCCATGACACCAGTCATCAAGTACAGTGCTGGAGATGGAGTTGGTAAATATGTGAAGAAATTACCTAGCACCTGTTCATTTTAGGGTTTTATTGTATAAATTTGATATGTAGTGCATGCCAGACAGGATGGCATCTCATTGCAGGATCAGGGGATTCTGTAGTGGCTTAGGCTATGAGCTATGTAGGTAATGTGCCTTTTTCTGCCACGGATGGGTTTCTGTTCCTTTATATCATGATCAGCTTCAGATCCTCTCTCCAGACATGGACTATTTTTTTTCTTTTATTTTTACATAAATATATTGCTCCAAAATGTAGTGCTTTTTCATGCTGAATAGAATCTGCTCTCTTCCAGATTTTATTTCAAAATTAAGATTATCTTAACTTCTAATCCTGTACTCCTATTTTCCTCCTCAGTTGTTCCTCCTCCTGCATCCCACCCACCCCAGAAAGGGGTATTCACCTGCTCTTTTCATATGACCAGTCAGACAGTTTCTGAAGACTCACCAGGGATATGTTCCCCTAAACAGTTCAGGAGGATGTCATATGAGATGTTGTCAGGACCCAGTCTATAACAGCTGCTGTTTCTCTCCTGTCCACAAAGCTTTTGCCTGTTTTATGGCAGCAAGAGAGGTGTGGTCACATCCCTGTCATTTGCTGTCTGTTGAGTAGTAGATGCCCACCATAAAAAATTTCATTTTTTTTAACTCCTTTGTTTACTGGGAAGCAAAGCTAAGATTGAGCCATTTCTAAAAGCTGACATATCATTTTTAATTAATTTATTTTTTTGAATTGCATCTTGTTCACCTTCTTGAAGTAGATGGACCTTGTCTTTGCAATTACTGTTTACACTAGAGTTTCCTTATATCCCTTTTCATGCTCTTACTCTATCCTCCTGTAGAATTTCAGGTGAGGCTGCTGTAAAGGCATTATAAAATATGCCCAGTTGCTCTACCTCCATCACCTTCCACACCCCACTCCTTTGTTCTTTTGATTACTGCTTGTATCCAGGGTGTACTGCAAACTCAATCAGCACCACAGGCAACTTGCAGAGGAAGCTTGTAAGCGAAGGTGATGGGAATTCCTTAGCCAAGAGTCTGGATGCACATGTAGGATTGCAAATAACCAGGAACTGCTGCCACTGAGCTTTCTTAACTTTTGTGTTGTGTATGAGAAAAGCCAACTAGGTGGCGGTTTTTTTCCTGGCAGTGGAGGAAGAAGGAATAAAATGTTTCATGTGGTTTGCTTTTGCATTAATTTATCACTCACTTTGGTTAAGTCTTCCTCCCTCTCTGCTGTTAACTGCACAGGCCTGCCACTCCATAGTGCTGGAGAGACTGTCCTTTGTCTGTACTGCTCTGAAATTACTGTAGTCATCTGCACTCTTCAAGGTTACTTGGAGAACCCTTTTTTTCCTCACACTCCACCTCCATCACCTCCTTTCTCAAGAGCTGCTGATGCAGTGGTGATTTCCAGCCTAAGCAGCAATGCCAGAACTTTAAGCAGGGTCTCTTGAGGGTAGTAAGCTTTTTATTATAGCCTGCTAGCATATTGAACCATTATACCACCTTGAACATAAGTGCAAATAACCACATGATGACAAAATTACTTAAATTTCTGCTTAATTTATTAGGAAGGAAGGGGATAGCATATTGTTAAACACTTTCTGAAATAACATTCCCTTTCTCCCCTAATACCTCTTGATTTTTACAGGTCTGATCTTGACTACACCTGGAGAGAAGGACAAAGCAGAGTCCAAACATGCAAAATTCTACAACGAGTTGTGGTTTGCAGTATTGATGGTAGCTCTAGGTTTGATCCTCTTGGCTATTCTTCTCTCATTAATTCTTCAAAGGAAAGTCCACAAGCAACCCTATGCACGAGACAGACCTCCTTTAGTTCCACTCCAGAAAAGAACATCACCAATGAGTGTGTACTCATCAGGTGAAACTCATCCGGTACGTTTGGTAAAGTGCAATGTTCTATGTCCATTGTGTTATACTTTTATCTGCCCACACACATGCTTTTTCTTTTTCCTTCCACCATTTGTTACACTCTTGGTTACCAAAAGGAGGTTATTCAGTGTAGGAAAAGGGCTGTCTGGTGCACCAAGGAATGCAGAGAGCCTGGGGGTCAGTCCAAAAAAGATCACTATGGCTTCTGGTCTACAGACCCTGAAATGCTTCTCGTGCCAAGAAAAGCTTTGGATCTGGAGTAACAGAAAATGCACTGATGTCATTTGGTGTTAGCTGACACCTGCAAAAAGCAGGATCTAGGGAGAAGCTCTGTTTCTTTCTGGTATCCACAGACCACTCAGCTGGATTGCTCTAGAGTGAGCAGAAAGGTTTAGGGTAGAGTTAGTGCAACCAGGGAAAAGCTGTGGACCTTTCACAAAATGTGTGTCCATGTAGAATCAGAGTGGGACCACTGAAGGAGTGGCAGGATGACTGCTGGGGAGTGATAAAGACTTTGTATCACTTTTGTTATGACAAGTCACGATTC
The DNA here is from genome assembly GCA_013399015.1 of Galbula dea. Taxonomy (NCBI): domain Eukaryota; kingdom Metazoa; phylum Chordata; class Aves; order Piciformes; family Galbulidae; genus Galbula; species Galbula dea. The sequence goes on from VWZX01008936.1 coordinate 164,710, forward strand.
TGTAAAAAGAATGGCTAAAGAACACGTTCCACCATGTAGCAGAGTAGTGCTACTCTACCCTTTGAGGCAAACCAAGACAAAAGGAATATGGCAACTGTTATGACTCTGAGAATGAGAGCAGCAGGCCCTTCCGTTTCCCTGCTTCTTCCCAGGCACAGCCATGAGATGATTCTTCTTGTCACTTCTCAGCTTCTCTTTCCTGTGAGCGCCATCAAGCAGGATAGTGACTCCTGCATCCTTCACGCATTCTGTTCCTTCTTGTCTCAGTGCCAAGAAGCTGCATCTGTGCCTCAGTGAAGGAGCTCTTAGAAACAATGGGAATTCCAGTGTGCCCCTTCTCCTGGCAAAGGCTAAGAGCAGAAGAAACAACTTTTTTTTCTGGTCTCATGGTTTTGATTCCTTTTCCTCTACAGTCTGTTAGGTTGTGTTGTTTCTCTTGACTTTAAAATGTCATTGCTGCTGGCATGCCTGCACAATTCTTTTCCATGTTCCTGGCCCCCCTTTTCCTTTTTTTTTCTTTTCTTTTTTTTTTTTTCCAGAACCTCATGAACTTAACAGAAAAGAAGACTCTGCAATGCATTAGTCTGAGACATTAGGATAGAGCTACTATGAAGTGGCAAAATCACTTGTGTTTTACAACTGTTAGTGAGGTCATGTGGCAAGCAACACTGGCTGCCCATGCAGTACTTGATGACCAGTTTAAGGTTAAATAGTGCCTAATCTTCACCAGTTCCTCTGCTCCACCATGTCCTGCTGCATTGCTCCCCTTCAGAGTTGCAGCTAATCCACCTGCATTGCACCTTGCCCTACCCTAATGCTTTTTCTCCCTCTCTTTAATCTTTAGTTTGAGACCATTGCTGACACATCTGATTCATCAAGCAGTGTCACTCTCAAAAGTTACACAACGTACTTTGAGGTAGAGCCATTAGCTTGCAGAGTTGCAAGATGTGTGATGTGCCAGGTGACCCAAAGACGCATTGCATGTTTCTCCTGATGGGCGAATGTCTCTTCTCTAGTTGTGCTACCTGAAAAAAAAGAGATCTGCTAATATTCCCCTGCTGTGCAATCATTCTGGTAGTCAATAATCTTTGGACCTCTGCCTGTTGGCTGCTAAAAAATAGAGTTCAAAAAAAACCAAAACACAAAACCAGAGGAAGTCCTGGTTTACAGGATTGGGTTTTGTTTGCTTTTAAATGAGAATTATTTTCTTACCATGGGGAAAGGTCCTTTAATTTTTTTCTCTTCTGTTTTTAACTGTGCATGAATTTTGAAGCATGGGTTTCTCTGTTCTCTTTTACTCTTGCTTTGGTTTTGCTCAGATCAAGTGTTTGAGACCATGCCCTTTATTTTTGATTTATTAGTTTGTGTCTTCCCCATAGGGGCTGGCAGATACAAAAATTCCAGGAGCTGGCTCTCCCATCAGCAACCGCAGCATCCCTATTGTATCCGGAGCAAGGAGACCCAGCCAGAGCCAGCTAAGTCGCACGTACTCCCAAGCCTCTCTCCACCGCAGTGTCAGCCAGCTGCTCGACCTCTACGACAAGAAGTCTTTTGCTGAGGAATCGCCTTGGGATGCCATCATTCGCAATCATCGCACTGCTGGTCGTGGCTTGGTAAGGACTCCTGTTCCTCTGTGATGCTGTTGTGCATCAGCTGTGATTTGTCTGATCTGTTAGAATCGTCAAAAGGTCTAACTATAAGCTGCTGGAGATGCAGCCAAAAGACATAGAAGGACATGGTTAGAGAGTAGATCCTCAAAATTCTTCCTCTTCTTCTTAACCTCCACCCCCAGGTTTCCACACTTCCCTAAGCAAATGCGTGGGAAGGGGTTCAGAGGCTAGAGGCTAGCAAGATGTGTTTGCTCCCAGAAAAAGCTGATTAATAAGGTTCCTAAAAAGGGAACAGATGGGGATGAAGGGCATGTGAGGCAGTAACAAAGTTGAGTATGTGGTTATCATTGAGTGGATCTTGTCCAAATGTAAAGTGAACTGGAGAAGGATCATCTGGCACATAAATCCAGGCAGCTTCAATAGGCTTTCACCTTCAGTACACCAAACAGCTAGAAGGACTGGAATCTATAGGCATGCCATAGTACGGGGAGTGTTCCTACCATTGCTACCATACCTGCTTAGACTCTTAACAGCAGGACCAAGGAAGCGGACAAGGCCTATGAAACAACCTAGTTATACTTGGCTTTAGGCAAAACCCTTATAAGTACAGGTTAACCTTCCAGCCTGCATTGGTTTGCAGCTCATGGACTTCCTGAGTCAGGGATATTGTGACTGAGCATTGAGTAATTTTCTCAGAACTATCACATCCTCATGATTTCATTCCTTGCGGACTAACAGCCCACTCAGTGTACCTCTGTATGAGCTCATTAGCCAAAAGAACAGGTTCCTGATGCTAAGAGAGGATGCTCTCTACTTATTACACTGAGTAGCTTAGCACTATCAGCAAGTTTTGCTCACTCTATTTGTCTATCTGGCAAATGAATACTACCTACTATGAAAATCTAGTTGTTTTGTGTTCAGATGCTTGAATGCGTTTAGGTTCTTAGCTCAGGATGGAAAAAAGGGGAAAACACAGAGGTAAAAATATGCTTACTTATCTATTTCAGAACCACTTTTAATGGGTAGGGAGAAAGGAGAAACGAAGGAAGAGGATCTCCTGTAGTCAAATTACATGCTTTCTTTTCCCTCCTGTTCTACAGTATGTAGATGAAGAAGATCTTGTCAATGTCATCAAAGGCTTCAGCACTGTCACAAAGGAGCACACCACATTTACTGACACCCACCTCTGAAGAACACAACTGCCTTCTCGAGAACATGGAAAGTGGGTAACTTGCCAAAAGCAGCCTGCATGGACTTTGGGAGAGGGGATAGGGCTGCTGTTTCCCCACCCCATGCCCACTAGTAGTTAAAGGATAAAACTGTTTGGTTGGAGGGGGAGGGGGTAAGTTGGCCTTTTTTTCCCCACCTTCTCTTTAACTGTATTGTAAAAGGTGTGTGTTAGCACTGACACTTCAGAAGGGTTAAGAGAACAGTTTGAAAATCCTGAAGTCATACAGTAGTAGAACACTGTGAAGGTAAAGGCTCTCATCTTTCTCTCATAAGACGTTAAGGAGAGTTGCGGGGGGTGGAAGGGGGCAGCATGTTTGGTAAGAAAAAGTCTTTCACCTGTCCAAAAAAGCAGCAAGTGGCTAAAAGGGGCCTCATGGCAAGATAGCCATATCTTTTCCTGGTCTGGAAGAGCTCCACCACAAAATTGTGTTCATGCACAGGTGGAATAAACAGCAAATAAAGGAATTCTTATGGAGTTACTTTAACCTTTGTTACTTCTCCCTCTTGGCTCAAGTCTACAGAAAAAAAAAAAAGAAGCCATTAATAAATGCTTAACTCTAAGCATGCTTTTTCAGAGGTGGAAAACCTCCTAACCCACTCCCTATTAAACACATGCTGTCACAGCCTTCCCTTTTGTTTGTGTATTACTAATCTACAGGCAATAAAATTTACTCACTAGCCCCAGTAAACTAGGAGTAAACAGCATGCAGCTAGTGCAACACGGGTAGGCAGTATCACATCAAGGCACTTGTAACTGAGAATTACTATACCATGACAGTAAACCTAATACCCTATTAATCTCTGTCCTTTTTCCAGAGAAAGTGACAGGGAAGCCCTCAAGAGACTGCCAGTTCTGTGTATTCTGCCAGGCATATTTTTATGCATGCTCTCAGTCACAATCAGCAAAACCTATCATACAATACTACGCATTTTCAGAAAGCACAAGCAACACTCCTCTGGCAGTTTATTTGGAGTAAGAGGCAAAATAATGTGCTATTTTGAATAGCTTTCTCCTTAACCTGCACAAAACATTTCAGATTTCAGACAGCAGCATACAGAGCAAGGATCCCATTCATAGAACTCGTGTACAGAGGCAGCCTTGTGACTTAGGCAAAATCCAGCCAAGACAGTAGCAGCTCTGCAGAGCAATGTGTGGCTGTGTCTAAAAGGCATTTTCCACTGAGCAACCACCTATTCCTTTAGCACCTTCCTTGCTCCCAAAATAAAAATAATCACAACATATCACATGCCTGACCATGTTTTACACAAGAATGCACGACAATATATTGGACCAAGTACCGTACTACGTTTTGGAGCATGACAAAGCCACACATTGCCATGGACAACTCTTCAAAAGTTTGGCAGCAGCCAGGTACTCTCTCATAGCCATACAAGTTTCATTCTGGGTATCAGAACAAAGTCCTACTTCAAGAAACAACCCACAACACTTAATGCTATGCCTGCTATGAGCCAGAGGGCACCTGCCCCTCATGTTTGCCACCAGTCACATTTTCACAAGCCATAGTCTTGGCAGGATGAGTCATTCTTCCGGTGACGTGGTGAAGCAGCTGTCTTCGTAGGTGATGGAGAAGCTGCACCAGGTAATTCAGGCCCACCTTCAGCAAGGACTGGTGCAGAGGCTAAGAGTGGCACTTTCTTCCTTCCCAGGAAGCCAGCTCCTTCAAACCCCATTTTCTTTTTGCTTTCTGCTTTGGCTTCATTCTCCTCTTCTGGTCCTCTTCGTTTGAGATCCAGAGAGCTCTCTGGCAAACGGTGACCCTCTGTACTGCAACACCCACCCACATCCGCCATGCCTGTGCCTCGTACTTCGACTGCTGTCGTAAGGACTGCCTTCCTCTCAGCTGCACTGCCCTCAGCTGTTGCCTTCCTGGCCTCTGACTGGCTCGAACTCCCATTTGCAGCAGCTGCTTTTTCTGTTGGGCTTTTGCTGGCTAAGTTAAAAGCCTGGAAGTCCCGGTAACTGTGAAAGCTCTCTGTCCGCCTCGCTCTTGCCAGTAGGGGGCTTTCTCTGTACGGCCGCACAGAGCCATAGGTCGCTGTTTCATGGATTGTTTCATGGTGCTGCAATTGGAGGCTTCAAAAAAGTAAAATAAGGATAAGAGAACATGTTAGGTTCTGCACACCATGCTCTCACTCACACCTGCAAGTCCCACTAAAACAGAAATATATTCATCACAACCCCCACACAAGGCCTTCTAGATCACTTACTTCACATTCTCATAGGATACTGTAATCTGTATATATATATGTATATATACACATACATATATACACACACAGACACACACCCCCTATATATACACACACACAGACACACACACACATATATATATGAAATCAAGGAGTATGTGTGTATAGTTCAAGACAATTGGGGCATGGACTCAGAGGCTCAGCTACAGCATTCAGGTCATCAAATCCCTCTTTGGCCACCTGAAGGGTAAAACCTCTGGTGTCTGCAGCTGGTGCCACCCTTAGTGACTTACCTGGAATTAGATTCCCGCAGCCGGTTTGGCTGAACAACTGAGGTGGCAGGACTGATGTTGGGTGTGGCACAGCGTGATGTACTCAAGTCACACTGGTCAAGCAACTTGAGCAGCTCTTCCTCTGTGGGCCCACCAACATCTGAAAGAGGCAGTTATTAGTGTCCACATCCATTTACTATAGTCACGTGCATGTGAGGACTAAAGAACTGCACCACAGTCCTGGCACAACCAACTAACCTTTGTCTTCACTCTTATTAACCATGTCCATAGCTGTGGTCAGGTCCCACATCTGGATGCTGCCATTTGAATGTCCAGTGAAGAGATAGCGGCGTGGCCGGGAGCCCATTCTGCTGGATCCTTCACATTCTCGCACAGTAAATGACGAGATAGTAGTGCAGTCAACTGCCTGGATCTCACAGATCCTACAGGAAGAGAAACCCCAAGTTGCCAAAAGAACCGCACGTGGCAGACTAGAAGACAGTCTTTCAGTTTTCAAGCTTCTAATACCTTCAAAGGCAAGTGCAAATGAAAAGGGAGACTGCTTCCATCTCTACCTTTGTGAGGAGCATAAACCCTGCCACCAATAACTTCAGCATTAGTTTGAAATGACAGCATGGTACTATGTCTGAGAGTTATAGATTCTGTAGAGGCACATAAATGTTTGTTTTGTGAGCTCAGCAGGCAAGCAATCATGAATTGAGCCTATGCTATTACATTATTCAAAATGCCATTTGGCTTCTAGGTTATAGCAGATCATGCAAAATTTCTTCACCGAAAGAGCTGTTAGGCATTGGAACAGGCTGCCCAGGGAAGTGGTGGAGTCACCATCCCTGGAGGTTTTCAAAAAGCATACAGATGGGGTACTCAGGGACATGGTTTAGTGGCATGGTGGTGGTAGGTTAACTGTTGGACTTGATGATCTTCGAGGTCTCTTCCAACCTTAATGATTCAGTGATTAAGTAAAGTTCTGTTACTAACACACAAACTAGGGGTCAGCCAGAGATGTCAAGCACAGAAGCTTGCTATATGCAATGGCATGCACCCCCAAGAGATGGGAGACCCTGTCACATGAACAGTCTTGCTCCTCTCCCACTTAAAAACCCTAAACAAAGGTACCTTTTCCCAGTTGAAGACAACCTCACAAACAGCTTATTAGTGATGGGAACAACTTTCTGGATAAACACCTGTTGATCATCACGTTCACCAAAGGGTCCTAGAGGGAAAAAAAGACTTTTTTTTTCTCCTTCACCCTCTTCCCTACACAGTCCTGAAGACCTAAACTCATTAGTATGATCACTGCAACTTTAAATCATCACAACCAGGGGATCAAAGATGACTAATAACTAGAAAAAAACATCCAACAGTAAGAAGCCTCGACAGATACAAATCTTTTATACTCTTTTACTTTAAATGACACCTATTCTTGAGTTTCCTGCATGTTCCTGGAAGAACTACTATGTCAGTACAAACACTACATTGGGTTTCTACAATAACAATAAGTACTTTCTTATTTTGCAGCTCCTACATGTCTAAAGGCTTAATCAGATTTCTTGCCACAGTACTGACCTCACCCTGTGTTCACAGGGCATCCTATTCATCAGAGGTTCATCTGCAAGATCTGAGTCACAAAGGAATCTAGACTACCTGTCTACCCATATTTACTGACATGCATTCCTTCGGTATCTTGCTATACCAATTTGCTAGCATCACTTGCCTCTGCAGCTTCAAGGCTTCAGTAAACTTCACCACAACTTCAAATTCATTTAAGAATTTTTCACATGTGCATCATTTAACCCTAACTGAAAAGTGAACTGGAATTTGCAGTAGACCCAAACCTGGCTATATTCACCTGCTTTAACACAGTCCCTTGTGCATTCTCTAGTGAATGTTACATCAGTCTGCTCAAGGAAGAGGAAAAGTTTCTGTGTTCAAAAGTTTTTCCTCCTTTTTTCTCACTTCCAGAGTAAACTCTTTAGGCTGTATAGAGTGAAATACACTTAAATAGTGAGTATTTCCAGGTGAATCTTATGGATCCCTGTCATCTTTTCAAGGGGAGAGCAGTATACAAGAGCTTACACCCATCAACTGACTTGCATGTTACAGAGTTGAAGGTCTGTTAAATGATTACGAGACCAGTGAATGTGTAGGCTCAGCACAGCACATTCAATAGACATCCTACCAATGTCATTTCCAGAGCAGTAACTGCCATGACTTTCTGCTTCCTCCAGGGATAAGATTTTGAATGATGCAAGAGGTGTTGAGCCTGGCTGAGTTGAAATCATGCCCCGGAACCGAGTCACAGTCCATGTTCGTACATGGTTGTTATCAGCACAGACTAGAAAGGAAAAAGATGTGGAGTAATATTTACAAGGGATAACAAAACTTTTGAGATAACCTTCTCTAATAATCTCTGTATTTCAAGATTGATGAATCAAGCAGAATTCAGCCAATGTCAGGTCACACAGCCTCTTCAGACAACTATCTAACAATAATGTACAAATTGCTGCTGATGACCCAGTTTTCTGTTAGTTTTGTCTCTTCCCTCAGAAATTCAAGATACAAACTGAGGTAGGGGGAACACAATGACTGAGTCAGCACCAGTAGCCTACAGCACAACTTCAATCCTCCATGTGCAGATGCTAGGACAAGATTCCAGCAGCCTGGCAGCAGACCCCTCATCACATAATAGTGCTCTTCTATTTCATTCATCAGTTACCCAGTTTTCTACATTACAGACATGACCTTTCCTGTACTGAGAGTTCAACACCAAGCTGCAGAGGAACAGCTGACCTCTGGCTGTTTGCAGTGTAACTGAATACCACACTTCCTGCTTTTTTTGAAAACCTTGGGACAGCAGCAGAAAGTAAACCTGCTCTCTGCCATGCCCTGATTGCTGGATTCTGGGCAAAATAGATTTTAACAAAGGGAGAAGTGATTATATCTTTCCTGAAAGCAAGACCTTTCCTCAGCATAAGACAGGACAAACAGGATAGCACAACAAACACTAGGAGACTCCTGAGAAAGAAAGAAATACAGACAGCCCTTTGAAGCCATGGGAAGGCTTTTTTTAGGGCTCAGGAGGAGATGGTGCACATTTTGCTGCAACCCAAAAGCTCCTGAAAGGCTGTTAAAAGAAGGTAAGTCCTAAAGGACCTGCCCACAACAGTAAAACTTGACAGGGATGTATTTGTTTACAAACTCTTATTTTCACAAATGGCAACCTTGGAATAAGACACAAAGGTAAGAGTTAGATGTTCCAGTATCTGGTAAAACCTAGACCTTTTAACTGCTAAAGGCTTTGAAGAATGCTTGCTTTAAGAAAGAGGATCCAAGACAATGTAGCCCCTCCCTCACCCCCAAATCTGTCCAACTCTTTTCTGTCACATGTGGGAGCAATGCAAGCTATATAGTGATGCATACAAATACTTCATTGCTCAGGAGGAGGGGAGAACCACCAGTACGTATTTGTCCACAGAAAAGATGATTACCTGACACAAGGTGTTTCTCTGAGAGCATGATCTTTGTAACAGGGCTTCGATGAACTGTGAAGGTCTGAAAGAGCTGAGGACCAGACCCAACTGTTTCAGGGTGTTGCACAATCACCCTCACTGCTCCAGAGCTGGTGCCATATGCAATCTCAATCCAATTTCCACTGACACCTAAAGCAAGCAAGAACACAGTTGGTCCCTCCAGGAATGCGGACTTGAGGAATGCAAGCTTGTCTTACTGGGGCCAAGGAATGAGGCAGTAGACAGTAGTATTTTCAAGCTTCCACAGTTAAGATAGACACTTATTTTAAACACCATTTATTCATCATTGTCCCATGAACTGAGAGAACATTTTGCCACACAAATACCAAACATTTGTTCAATTCCATACTACACTCTTCAACACTGCCTTGTCTCCCAATCTCTCCTCCCTCCTGGAAGTGAAAGAAGATATGGATAAAGTCATATGATCAGACATTTTGGCACACCTCACAGTAATATGGTCAATATGTGCCACATACCATTTATTTTTCTGCCTTAGTGGGAGGCAAATGGGAAAGCAAGGCAAGAGCAGAGAGGATAATAGTTACAAAGGTCACTGTGGTATAGAAAGCACTTTCTCCTGGTTCAGGGGTTTGGGGATTTTGCTTGCTTTGTGGGGTTTTTGTTTGTTTTTTAATTTAAAAGATAGCTGCACTGTGATTACAAAAGGGTGTGTAGACACAGTAACTAAGCATCATTTGGCTGCATGGATGGTTTTCAGCTTGTTGGTTATAAGGTTAGATGCAACACCAAGGTTGTGTCTCCCTCTCCAGTTCACCACAAACTATTTCAGTGCACACCTTGTGCAAAAGTCTTAAAACCAGCAAGGGTACATTATGGACAAGCATTACTATATGGTGCATTATGTTATTACATTATACATTAATGTATACTGCATGATGTACAAGCAGATGCGCAGATATAAGTACAGATACCTATATATACAAATGTAAGGTGAAACGGTTGCACCTAGTGTTCATCATTCATTTGAAGAAGAAAAATCACTGCTGACATCAAGGGCTACCTTGTCTGCTTTAGCCCTGCTGTGTAGCAAAGAAAAAGTCCATTTATAAAAAAGTCTGTAACAGACTCTCACTGAAGAGCCAGTTGTAGAATACTGACTTGTTTTAGGTGTGAGGTAGACACTGAGTGCTGTTATAGCATCGTTGGAGGGATCGTGGTACAGCTCTGTCACTAGAAGATCATTGTCTTTCATTCGCAATGGGAACTTCTGCATGTCTGTGGGGAAGAAACAGGAATCTATTATTCTGAATACACAGAGGTGATGTGATGGAATTTAGACCAGCTCAAGAGTTTAAGAGTGAAACTGCTCAGTATCACCTCATTTTTATTCCACCCTGCTCCCATTCCTTACCTATGTAGTAGATAGAGCCGTTGTTACAGCCCAGCAGCAGAAAGGACCCAGCAGTATCATAGCTTGTGATAGGAACAACGTCCTGCACCTAGCATAAACAGAAAGGAAAAAAGTAAAATGAAGAAATTAGGCACAAAGCTTAAGGCATTGCAGCTAAATCATATATTCAAAGGGGAATATTTTCTGCTATGCAAAAATGAGTATAGTTCACACTTTCTGCCCTACCCCTTTTTCCCTTTCTGACAACTCCTTAAGAGGCTGCTGGGCAAAGGAACTAGATGTTGCTTCTCCAAGCCTTCCTTTACTCTCACTTCTAAGGAGATCTCAGCCTCTACCAGATATACGAGGGCAAAAGTAATCATTGCCCGCTACAGTTTCACACTTCCAAAACACGTTCTCACCAAGCAAACTGGAAGGCAGCCCTGTCATATTTACTCACTGGTCTACAATTTAAGAAGAGGGATTAAGAATGTCCTTTCTTTGCCCTTTAGGATCAAAAGGAGTTCTTATCCCCTCAGGTGAGACAGAGATCTCAAGCAAAGGAAAAGTTTAGCTTATCCTAGGTATGGATCCCCTATCTCAAGCAAATCTTTTTTGCTTCAGCCCTGAGGAAGAAAAAAACCAAAAGCCATTTTATTCAGAGCACTTGAACTTGCACAAAGTCATAATATTTTTTCTGCACTTCACATATTTCAGTTAGCCAACTTAAAGGACACTAAATACTAATTTGTGGAAATTTCAGCTTAAGTTAATCATTTCTCTCTGACCAGCAGAATCTTTTCAATTGCCTCAAAGACTTGCAAAATCATCTGCAAAATACCTACAATTAATCTGTTTGATAGAAGTAAAACTAACCAAAGAAACTTCCCTGCACCTTCTAATGAAACTTGATAGCTAGCACTCTAAACCAGTACCCATTCCTAACCTGAGGATGGTCTTTAAGCCTCTAAAACATATTATAAGCCTATCATTTAGCCTTACAGAGGAGGCTGCAAAATGAATATAGCTTCTGCATATTTTCCTGAAGGGGGTGGGAAAAGGCACTTTCCCTCCATTCTTTGTTTAAAGAACTACACTTCTCTCATGTTCACCCAAAATTCAGCACAGATCCACTGTGTAACAAACTGTTAATGGAAAGCACTTGGATTTTCCCTGTATAATCAATGACTGAATGATTTAAAAAGGCATCTGATGATCTGGGCCACAGGAATTGGTTACAAAAGTTTATTTTTTTCTAGACTAATACTTTAAAGAAGTAGTACAAGAGCAGAAAGGCAAGAAATAAACAGTCACAGCATCTAAGAGTTTACAGATTGAAGTGCTCTCTGATTCTGTGGATCAAAGGTATAAACAGAAACTCATCCGTGAGAAGTTTCCAAAGCTAATGAAGGTAGAGGCAACCCTTCTACAGAGGTATGACCTTATTCATCACCTTGCAGAAGACATAACAACTGCAAGGAGAGGTCCCAGCAAAAGGTTCCACAATGCTGCTGAAAGCAGAGAAATTGTACAGAACAAAGCAGAGAAATTGTACAGAACAAGGAGAGTCACCTGCCAATGCTGGGTCACAGCGTTCCACACTCCCACTTTCCCTGTATGGCTTGTAGCCACCAACTGGTTGCCAATGAAGAAAAGAGCATCTACAGGGACTCCAAGACTGAACACTCCTACAAAAAATGAAGAGTCTATGAAGCACATCTAAAATAAAGAGGAAAAAAACCAGTAACAATGGAATGTCTCCACTGTTATCATACATCACATTTATTACAGCAAGTAGGGAACAGCCAAGAATGGACTTGCAGCTTGGTGAGGTACCATTCAAACAGCAAACTGAGTTCCATTAAATGGCAGCATGATGTCTTCTCTGCTGATGCAATCGTTACTTAGAAAGGAGAAAAGAGGCAAGAGGAAGAAGAAGAGCCTATGTGAAATAAGAATTTATAAGCCAATGCTTATAAATATCTGAAGGCCAGGTGGTCAAGAGAATGGGGCCAGTTTCTTTTCAGTGGTGCCCAGTGACAGGACAAGGGCCAATGGGCACAAGCTAGAACACAGCAAGTTTCACCTAAACTTAAGGAAAACCATGTTTCCTTCGAGGATGTTTCCAGAGCACTGGAACAGGCTGCCCAGAGAGGCTGTGGAGTGGAGACTTTCAAAACCTGCCTGGACATGTGCCTATGCAACCTGCTCTAGGGGAACCTGTTTAGCAGGGGTGGGGTTGGATTAGAAGATCCCCAGGGACCCCTTCCAACCCCTACCATTCTGAGAGTCTGTAAAACATCTATTCCTTATTTTTCTACAGCCAGCAAGTTCTCCAATGGCTTTACACATCCTAAGGCATTAAAAAATAAATACAGAAAAATCCTATTACAGCAAGTAGGATTTTTTGTTATGCATGTTTTGTGGGGTTTGGGGGTTTTTTTGTTTTATCTGTGACTATCAGGTATCATTAAAGAAGCAGACATTTCATGGTATTTGCTAGAAAAATTTATGCCATACTGCCATTACCTTCTAAAGTATTACAAGTTCCCACCACCATTTTTTTTTTTTAAAGTCAAATAGAAGAGACATAGTCTGAAAGCATTTAGAAACTAAGTATGGCTACAAGGCTTCATCCTTACTCTTGGGAAAAGATTGAACAACCTCAGTGTGACACTACTTGAATACACTCACATTTCTCTTTTACCAGAAATATTTTAACCCAGAAAAATAAGCAGCCTGCAAAAAGCTATTTTTTTTCTCTCTCTTTTCATCTCCTATTCTTTAACTTTGATTACAGGCCATGAGTAGAGAGTAGTAGCTATTAAAAATTGAAGCTATATAGGGAACCAGTATCACCTATCTTTATCACATACTATTCACAGTCTGAAAGACAAGACCTACTAGCAAATGCTGGCCTTCCAAATAAAGCAAATGTGGCATCAAGAACATTTCACTTCATAAAAAACAAAACACTGCAGAACATGACAGGCATTTATAGTACACCTGAGCTTCTCCACAAAATCTGTCCTCTCTTTAGAGCTTCCTAGTCTCATCATAGATCCAGTATGAATATTTTTAATTGAACTACAAGCTTGGATAGCATACCACATTTTGTACTAGTTATTGTACCACATATTTAAATGTTACAACAAACTAAAAATGGTCTGAGATAATTTCCAAGTTTGGTAGGTATGAAGTCCAGCAAACTGGCCCTGTAAGCTTACTGCCTAGTACGCAAAAATTCATTACTACTGGGGATATATTATACTACCTAGTATCAAGCTTCACTCACAAGTTTCCTATTCCACACTGCTCCCTCTACATATTTTTATCACTCTTCACTAATATGCTTTAACTGCAGCAGACAGAGGTCTTCAAAACAAGACTACCCAATAGCTGGAAAATTTCCCAACATTGTTTCGGACAAATTCAGATGAACAGAGTGCTACTCCCAACCAAGAAGCAACCCCTTGTTACACCCTGAGAAAGAACCTCAGGAAGCTCAAGATATACTTATGTTTTAATTAGGATGCTAAACTGTTTTCCAGGGTACAGTAGAACTGCTCAATGCAGATAAGATTCTGCAGTACAGGTCACATGAAAAGGTAGTAATAAGAAATCCACAGAAACAACTAGAATTGATTCCTCCAGAGAAGGATGAGGTCCAAGGAAATCAAGGAAGACAGCTTGAATGGTCTGGAGGAATTTGAAGTGTCAGTCCTGCTTAGGCTCAACAATCTTGAGACCCATCCACAGGGGAGACAATGCTATACATAATGACAGGCTCTTGTCTTAAGGGTCCCTCTCAGTAAAATACTGCTTACAGCAGCAATCCAGCAGCAGTGTCTCATGTAAGTAATATTGAAAGGAAAGAGAGCGCTCTGGGAGAGCTCTAGCACAAAGATGCCAGCCCACACAATTTTCTGAGGATGGTGTCATCAGGCTCCAACAACTGTTTAGAACAAGCAGTTTCTTTCACAAGATGATAGCAGTGTACTGTATCTCTAACACAAAGCAGGACTGCAAGCATTTGCCACTACAAGGAAACAAGACAGCTATATTCAACTGTTTATAACTTTTATAATTAAGCCAAGCATATTTGATTTTTTTCAATGAAGCAGCATGACCTATTGTCCCACAGAGGAACAGTACATTTTGGTCAGTTAGCCAGACTAAAGACTCAATCCTGTAGGGCACTTTCTCTCTGCTTCCCCCACCCCAACTGGCATTTCCTTTGTTTCACAGTCACTTCAATGCAGTACAGTCTGTTTAGCAAAAGTGCTTCCTTCAGTTTGTTGCCATGTTCAGTCAGTCTGAGTCATCAGAACCTTTTGATACTTGCATATTTTAGAGCTTTTATTTGAAGTAAATGTCTACTTATGGGTTTTTTTGCATTTCTTTCCAAAAATTGCTTTTTTGCTTTGGTTTGTTTGTTGGTTGGTTTTTTTTTAAAATACAATGGAACCTCCTTTTCTGTTTAGGCTGACCATGAGCATATAAAGGAACTCAATAAGTCACATGTAAAAGAGCAGTACATGGCTGCATTATCTCATGCAAGACCTTTGCCTTTCCCATCTTCAGATGTGACTTGGTGCTTCCTCTCATTCAAGCATGAAAAAAGCAACAGTTGTTAACAAAGCCAGAAACTGCCAGAGCATCTTTCAAGTTAGCTCTTCCTTTAAAGGCATATGGATCAAAACTTGAATTTGGACATTTTGACTTTAATGACCACATTAATTACCATGACTTCAACTATGGAGATACATCTAATAACAAATTAACTCAGCATTAAGTTTCAGAGAAAAGTGTCCATATAAGGAGATTGCTGTTATACTTTGCTAACAGTATCCAAGTTCTACTTATGAACCACATTTGACAGAGAACTGAAACCTTCTCATCATCTCTGTGTAAAATACAGCTTTAATATGACAAAAGAAAGAAAAGAACAGAATCTCCCAGTAGCTTCTCTAGCTTTCCACCTCAGAAATTTAGGTTCTTTATGCTATGGCCTAGATTCAAATGCAAGTCCAGGGAAAAGTTTAACTCTTAATTCGTATCTTCACACAAAAACTCAAGCTGAACTAAACAGCAAGTATTAAGACCTGTTCAGTAAACAGATTACTTCTTAATTATTCATCTTTTTGGTTTTGAGAAAGGATTCCTCTAGCATGACAGTGAAGTAAGTTAATATGCTCCAATATGTTGATTACTGTAGCTTCTTTGGTCACTTTGTGAAGCTGATTACTGAACACTGCCGATCAAACATTCCTCAAAATAAGGTCATAGACTCCCTTCTTGTTAAACACACACACACACAAAAAGAAAAAAAGCAATTCTAGTTACCAATTTCACTGCCACTACCACCATCCTGAATGCTCCACAAGATTATGCTACTCTCTGAGGCAACTGCAACCATCTTATCCTTGTCTCCATGAGGTCCTCCAACCACCTTAGCGTTGAGAGCCACTCGCTCAATTGTCCAGTCCAGATAGGGACTCGTGAACACCTGCTGCCACCCAGATGATTCTTTAATTCTGGAAAAGCAGAGAAGGAAACAGGGACCAGAGGTCAGAGATTCAGAAACAGACATCTCAGTCAAAGCCTGAACCAATAAGGGTGATCCAGCCAAAAGCCTGGGTTAGCCAAATACTAGAGGATGAGGTTCAGCATAAGACCTTAGAAGAAATCTTTATTCGTTTCCAGAGGCAAGGTGTCTTACATATCACGTAAGAAGACACTTAGTTGTGCTCTAGCATAAATCTGTGCTATTTAGTCATGTTTTCTGTTTACAGTATACTGTAAACAGACTACACTGAGCCACAAAGATGATGAAGGGGGTGGAACATCTTCCTTATGAGGAAAGGCTGAGGGAACTGGGTCTCTTTAGCTTGGAGAAGAGGAGACTAAGGGGTGGCTTCATTTATGCTTATAAATATGTGAAGGGTGGGACAATTAGCACAAAGACAACTGCAAAATATTGCCTCTTTCTCCCATCAGATCATACTAATCATAATTGAAAATAAGAATATTAGCTAGAGCAAGAGAGACCATGTCTAGTACTAACTAAAGCAAAATAAATTGCAGTGACAACAGTTTAACTCCAGACTGCCTCCAAACCCATATAGTAGGAAGAACTTTTAAAATAAATCTTTCCTTTAAAGCCCTGCTTTCAAACAGACTTTTGAGGCAGTTAAATTGGAGTACATTACTTTTTCAATGGCATCAATAATTGACATTAAAGCAGCAAAATCTGAATTCCTACCAAGCAGTTTATTTGCACAAGCAAAAGCAGCAACTCATATTTACAGGAGCAGACTCAATATATGTGATCTACTGTCATTTCAGAGTAAAGCAAACTTTTTGCTTTGCTCATAGGAAATTACTGTAGAGTTTTTAGACTCCTGTAACCTGACAAGCAACCATAATCATACCTGTAGCAAACAGCAAAATGGGCATAGGCAGCTACTATCCAATTGTGGTGGCCAGCTACTATTAGGACTTTTCGTGGGTCCACAGGAAAACCTAAACACAACAATAGAGCTGAAATCAGTCAAGTGATGGGCATTAGAAGATGAGTGGAGACATTTGGAACAGGAGAGAGCTTGCTACTAGGGTATGCAACAGAAACTTTGATAATGAAGTTTCTCGAGAAACATTTTCAGCTAGATTCTAGTTAGTGATACTCCTCCTCACAATCCTTACAACTATGACAGTTCTCACATGGAAGGAAGACAGCTCTTATCTGTCACTACAATGCAAAGTGTTCATAAGAGACAGAGGAAAGTACATGCCTCAGTTTTAACAAGCCTGTTTTTTCACCAAGTTGGCAGGCTTTATTAAATAAGAAACAACAATTTCTTCTGCAAAAATTCTTTCCAAAGAGTTTGTACAAACTCATGTTATTGATCCAGACTGTTAAAGTGAAATTTCCAGCATCTCAGAATATCTGTAGTTCCTCCATTTATCTTCTAGTGGGAGCATGCCTGTTTCCAACCTACAACTGAATTAGGTTTGGCAGAAGCGTTGGACTGCACTGGAAATCAGTGGTTATGGTACTTCCCCAGGTTAGCTCTTGGCCTTGATATACTACAGAACTAACATCTGAAGGCTGCATCTGCTATCTCATTTTTCCTTAGACTGCCAAACTAGCAGCAACTCACAACAAAGAATCAGCAATTCATATTCAGGGCTTGTTTTTGTGTTACCTGCATGCAGATTCATCTTTTAGCACACTCTACATTTTCCTAACACAGCTACAATTTATATGATTGTAGAATATGACATTTCCAACAGTATCATTTTACTTACAAAGTCAAAACCTAGACAATGACAGAATTCAATCCTATCTTATTTACAGTTTTTGTATATCTCATATGGAAAGTACTCTACTAGAGTTGAACAACTGAAGACTACCTCTATTCTAAAAGCTCAACTCTTGCAGGGCAAGAGAGGCCCCAGGAGCAAGAAATAGCTTCAAGAACAGAAGGAGGTACTGAGAAAAAAAAAACAAACCAAAAGACACTTGTCTGCCTGGGTTTTATCATAGCTTTAGTACAGTGTAAGGCATTTGTCTAAAGAGCCATACTAAGAGTGCAGAAGAACTTTAATTTGACTTGCTCTCAGCCTCATGTCTCCATTGTGCAGCACTGAGCCTTAACTACTGTATAGGGAGTAGTGTTTAAGTAAGCACTCAGCAATTTAAGATCAGGTAAACATAGAACAACAGACTGAAATCAGAAATAGTCACTCAATTTTTTTTTTTCCAGTGACAACCATCTTTGCAATCTGTTTTGGTATTAAAACTGACATTTCTCACCTAGCCTGACTGTACCTTCCCCAGTACCAGCAAGTGTAGGTTGCACACCACCTCCGTGAATCTCACTCTCGGAGCAGTTTTGCCCAGTTCTAACATCAGTTGGTGGCCCACTAGTATTATTTATTTTACGACTGGGAATGCCTAGAAAAGAAAAGAGATGTTTTGTCTAACTCCATAGACTTTAGCAATGTAACAGATATTTATTACCTTTCAAAATACAGGATTAATACTTTTGTGTTTTGATGTAAAGTCTAATTCATCTTCTCTAAGAATTAGGCAATCTTGTAACACTGAAACAGAAAATGCTTTCACTCTCTATCTTGACATTCACAACTGTGGCATTAAACTGAAATGTCTTTGTAAAACCTCTGCTCTAGTCTGCTACCAAACACAACCTGTTTAGTATTAATGTGCTACTACCCCCTGCTCAGTACTCTAAACATGCCATTTCATACAGCACACAGATTTGGTTTTGAATCAAAACAATGTGTGATTCAACCACCCATCTTCTTCTTTCCATATGAAAGCCTTCTCTGGAAAGTTTTGTCAGCTAGAGCAACTGCCTTAGTCCCCTCTCCATTACCCCCACAAACTAAAGCAGTAAGTGACTGCAAGCAACATCAGACTACAAATACAATAATACCTGGAGGAGGCAGATAACCATGAAAAAGGACACTGCCACAGGATGAGCGTTCCAGTTCTTCACAGAGTAGCAATCTTCTCACTAAAGGAGGAAAACCAGATATGATCACAGTTTTCAATGCCTAGGAAGCATTACGTTATTTCAGATAATATTCTGTATCAGTAACTTTGAAAATCTCCAGGGTTACAATTGCCCAGGACTTCTAAGTGGTTCATTACTCCAGTAATAAATACAAGATGATCTCATACTTAAAAAAAAAAAACAAACCAAAAAACAAACAAAACTTACCTAATGGAGTGATTCCATAGAATTCAGCTTCATGCCTGAGAACATTAATACTCACTCCACTACAGAAAAATACAAAACACAAAAAAAAACCCCAAACAAATAAAATACACACAAGGAGAAAATAAGTTAATACCTTGAACAGAAATACTTGCATATAAGTAGATATTACACAATGTGAATGTCAAGTTACCAACAGTTTACAGAACTACCACCAAATGCTTGCAACATGTTTGAGATTTCAAAATAACTTTACTATTAACTAACATTCATTAAATAAGGATACAGAAACAATGAAGAAATACACTGCTAGAAGTAGTTTAAATTACTAGAATCCACGAAAAAAATATAATGTTATCACTTCTGCCTCCACCGTGCCATATAAGCATACTCCAGATATGGCCCCACATCTACTAGGGAGCTCAGTCATATATTAGGCAACTAACTAGATGAGGAAAACTGAACAATCCTCATTTGAAAAGAAGTTTCCTAATGCATCTTGTCAAACTGATTTTGACCTGCAACAATCAGAACTTCTTACCGCAAGTCTAACTCCTTCGTGCGAAGAAAATTTAGAATGGGTGCAAATGCTGCTGGATCTCGATCAATAAATATCTGCAAAGAAAGATTGCTACACTTTAGCATTACTGTGGAGCATCTGTCAACTGAAATGCTTTTTTATGCTGAGTATGGGAAAGAGGAGTTGGAAATGCAGCAGTCAGCAAACAAATATAACCAAAAGTTTTTGGAGCTCTTCTTTGTTCTCATTATTCTTCTACCAGCCACCAGCTCAATATTCTTAAAAGACACCTACACAAACAATGCTGCAAACAAATGGCACTTAATAAACTTGTTCTTTAAGTTCTAGAGTCTCCACAAAGGTCAATGGGTACTCTCACTTTCTATCATATATTCAGAATGAAGTAAATGAAATAAGATCTCAAGAGAAGATTTGTTTTTAATTAAGTCAATTACCATTACAACTACCTCTACACTTACAGCCAAGTACTTGTGTGCACTACTATTACTCAACAACATTGCCAAGACTAGATTCCCATTTAAGAGTATCGAATAAACAGACCTGAAAAGCCCTTTTGCTATCTATTTGCCAACAAAAGCTACACTTCCATGTTTGGATTACTCAGCTACATACGCAATGGCTATTGAATGACAACTACACCTCTCTCTGCCATACAGCATCTAGCAGTTTTTCCTGTTTAAAAAGGACAGTAGCTGTCTCCACATTGTCTGTACAATGCAGAATGAGCACAAGAAATATGCACGTTGCTCCAGTTTCATTGATCTTGGAATGAAGATGAGAACCAAAAAACCCAGAGATGTCTCCAATTTTCATGAAAGTTTAGACTGACTTCGGCAGTGTAACTCCCATGAACACCCATGGTGAATATTCTTTAGGACAGAACCTACCCAAAAACATAACACTAAATTAATGGATTATTAGTAGGTTTATTACTCACAGCACCAGTTTCATCCTTCAGTGTTGAAATTCTTCCACTCAGCAAACTGAAACACAGGAAATCTTCATTAGATGTTCCTCAGAAATGTACTAACACAAATACAAGGACAGCAACACTCTCAGTCAGTTTGCTCTCCTTGTGTATTGTCGGTTGCACTTTGGCAAAACAGTGTAGCTTCAGCACAGAAAATTGCCTTGGTAAGGCAGAATGCTGGGGGGAAGTAAAGTATGTTTTCTGTTATGTGTTTAGGATTAACTGGAATGATGGAAGTACAGCTACTACAGCACAGAATTACTAGGGTACAAACAGTAAGCAGCACAATCTACCGAAGCAGTAACAGTAGTGACATAAAAGTTAGCAGAAGGATGTTTAAATATGCAACAGATGCTGTACCTCAAGTTCAAAACCTCAAAACTTCAAGTAAGCTCAGGGTACAGCAATAACTCAGAAAACATTAAAGGCAGTGCTCCTCTGTATGTTCAATCAGATTACAAGTGGTAATATACTAAGAGTCAGTGGCATCTCCCTTTCCTTTTCTGCAGATTTGGAGCCTTTTTCCACAGCACACCATCTAAAAAGTGACAACTCTTTAGCACATATAAGCTGCCATAGCACTATTCAAGACAGAAGAAGATGCCTTCTGGAGAATAGCTTACTTCAAGTGAATCTGTCCAATAGCTTAGATGGCAGGGGAAGACATTATTTACAACATAACTAATAACTGAGAAGATTTTTAAAAAGTACTGTTAATAATAATACTGTCTTTGATTTATGTGACAATACATTACAAATACCTGGAAAAAAAGGAGTCTGGAATCCACATCAGTGTTTGTCTTGAAGTGCTGAACCTAGGAAACCAAAGTTACAAGCTTAGAGTCAGCTGTAAAATTTGAAGGAAGTCTGCTTGATCAAAATACTTTTACTTGTCCTACAAAGCTGATATCAAAAGAGTTTGGGAAGTTTGAGAACATCTAAATGCCTGCACAGAGTCAAAGAGGTTGCAGATTCTTTCCACAAATTGTCCTTAAGGATGAAGCAGTACCAGGCAGAGACCTCAAGAGTGTCATTCTTTATTTGTAACACAGTCCCAAACATCTCACATTTCTGCTTCTCTTCCTTTGTCAATATTAATGCTTGTGAAATCCAACCAAGCAAAAAACCACAAAAAAGCAGTCACTAAAATGTAAGTCAGTGCAGTAAACTATCACTAACTGCATGTTATCCTTCCACAGGACTCAAAAGGTGCTACAAGGTGCACTACAATATGATTCAAGTTGGTATTTTACAGTAATCTTAGTTATCTGCCATTTTGCTATTTGGACCCTTTGGAGGCCCAAGATCCCACAGTAAGAGTTCACTAAAATATTTATTCTGAATTGTAATGTTATGAAATAATACAAATTATAGTATTACTTATAATGCCAGGAAGTATTTTACATACTAAGTAACTACAAACTCCTTCATACTTTTAGTTTTGATTTAACATGAAGGAAGACAACTGGACTGGCAGCTTGGACAATGAGTTTATGCTTCACATCAGCTCTGACTGTACATACCCTCTTACTAGTACCTTTGGTGACCCCTTCAAAAAAGGCAATGCAAAAGTAAAATCCAATGACAAAATATTTTTTGAATAGAAGTACTTAATCATAATTTTTCTATGTTTTGCTGTTTGCATTTTCCAGTTTTGGAGGGGAAAAAAGAAAAAAAGGTGGAAACAAAAAGCATTCCTTTATACCTTCTAAGAAGCAGAAACACAAAGGCTATATGTAACTACTACCCTGCATAAAGCATGGATTGGCTCACTGCAAGCATAACAATGACAAATCTGTTCTTAACAGAAAATCTGCAGTTTCAGTGTTCTAAGCACAAACATGCACAAAATCTTTTCCAAAATTCCTAAAACAGTTTGCTGTTTAAATGGAAAGTGACTTCTAAGTATGTTACTTATGCCATGCAAAACTGCAAACAGAGATTGCTACCCTTCTCTAAAAGCAAAAGAGGATTCAGTTAACTGTTCTATTGTATGTGCATAATTCAAAACAATGAGCTACACGAATTTTATCCAAGATTAATTGACATTTCTTGCAAATATGGAATAGATGCAGCATTAGCAGTTACTCCTTTTAAAGGTCTTCACAAGCTTCACAAGATTTTTATTTTCTGATACTTTAAATGCTTCACAACTTTCAGTTATTTTTGTGCTTTGAGAAAAAAATAATAAAAAAAGGCCTTCTGCTTTCCCAGGATGTATTCACAGAAAGATATAGGGAAAGTACTAAGGACCAGAGCTAGATGGCATCTTCTAAAACAAAGAATCCTAAATACTGAACTGATTCTGAAGCAGTAAATAAGTCTGATGTAACAATGAATACATTCAGGATCTTTGAACAAATATTTGATGTTTGAGGACACAATAGTACTATCTTCTCAATACAGCACAGTTTCTGACCTGGAGACGTTTGCATTTAGGCACATGAGTAACAGTCAGCTATTCAGAGGTGTCAAGACTGAAGTTTTGCTGGTGTTTTGACCATCTGAATTCCACTCTAGCACTTCATAAATCAGCTAATGTAGAAGCAAAACATTCCAGGCTAGAAGATGTCCCAGAATAACATGCTACACAATAAGCAGGACAGGAAAAAGAGCCATCAAATGATTCCACATTTGTCTCCTTGCAAATGTACTGCTTTGCATAATCACTGGATTTAGATAGCACAAGGATTTTTAGACTGTGATTCGACACTATGGTACTAGTTTAGCAAGCAACCCCTCATCCTAACATATATTTTAGAACTTTAAATACTTACACATATTAGTCTGTGTAAACAATGAGACAGAGTCCTGCTTCCCAGCACACAGAAAGCAGCATAGCTTAGCAACACTCACAAGTATAAGCACACTTGCAGCACCACGCAGCTAACATTTAGTGGTGAGACAGACACTGTATGAGAAAAATTAGCAAACAGTGCAATTTCCTCAAATACTCTTAGGCAGGTGGCAGCCTATCGCTATTTGAAAGAAAACGGAGGCAAACTGGAAATAAAGTATCAGTTATAAACCAAAACCATTTTTCCTTGTCTATTACACTTGTAGGGTTACTTTGTAACCAGAGAATTCACTCAATTTGCTACAGTAATTTCTGTAAAGGTCAACTTGCAAGAGGTTTGTGCTCCCAGCAAAGGAATCCACAAAAGCTGAGACCAGGAACTGTTGGAGCAGCACAACAAAGAAGCTCTGGCAGTCCCAGGAAGCAGTGAGAACCTCGTGTCAGAACACTGAGAGTTGGGGTGGCTGCACCAAATACTTCAAAGTGTAACTGTTGTCAGAGACAGAGGAGAGTGCTAATCTCCCCTTCACACCCAAGTCTACCAATAAAACTAAGAGTTTTAGGTTTCTAGTAAGGGTAAGATGAACTAATGAAGAGGAGGTGGTGTGTTTAGTATCCTGTGCTCCCCGATGTGCTATCCAGATGATTCACTCCACTGTCAGCTTGCCTTTGCAAGCTGAGAAACATGGTTCAGACATATTTTTCAAAGAAGATGGGCACTTCAAGAGAAGCTGAGCTTGCAGAAGACCAAAATCTTTTACACAGAAGTCTGGTACTATTGCAAATTGTCTATCCAAAGGAAATGTCTATGCACACATTTCCTACTCCTTACATCCAAATGATACCTGTTGACTAGAATTGAGACCTTCAACTAGATATGGAATAAATACAATTTTTAGTCTGCCTTATTCTTCACACTTCCCTGATGATGTGCATTTCCTCCCTGATTCACACTCTGTAGAGAATTCTCTGTTATCAGCAGAGATATTTAATAAGTCAGATCTATTTAAAATTATGAGACTGAAGCATCTTTGTGACTCCATTTGTAACAAAAACATAAAAGATGAACTGGCCTATAATTTCAGAGAAAGAGTTCAACTGAAAAGCCTTATTCAGTGTAACATGAAATCTGGGACTCAACACTTGCCCTTGTTGAACTTCATGAGGTTCTTCTCCACCCAACTGTTCAGCCTGTTCAGATCTTGCTGAATGGCAGCAAAGCTTTATGGCCTTGTCAGACACTCCTCCAAGTTTTGTATCATCAAACATTTGATGAGACAAGCTCCTCTGTGCTGAATGGGGCTCTTCATGTCTATTACTATAACAAAGGTGTTCTGTATCAGTTTCTATGACGCTGTCCTTTACGAAAGGTTGCAGCACAGGTTTTAGTTGTAAGCACAAGGCCAACTCCTGAATAATGCAAGAAAATTCTTAAAATAGTTGTAGCAGTTTCTACCATTTATAGCTGGCTTCACGTTGTGCACAGACTCAGGAAGACACATTACTTCAGTATTAGCTACGGTAATCTGAATGATTTTATGCCTGAACACTTTGACAGGAACATTTATACTATTTATCACACAGATTCTGACCACAGCTGTCACACAATTCTTTATGCCAAAATGTTCACATACACCATCTTCCATGCTTCCAGTGTACTTTGATAGAGCAATATCATATCAACCTTTTTAACACCTTAGTCTCTGCAGCAGCTAGTCAGACTTACCACTAGAAGCCTATGGATCAGCTGGCAAGGCAAAGCTCTCCATTCTCTACTCCTGAGTATACCCATAAAGTCTTTAAGTACGTATGTAGGTAGAAACACTAGGCAGACATCACACAGGACTGCCAGCGCTTCCCGTATCTGCCTCCAGGTATGCCTGGCTCAACTTCCCTGCAACGTGCTGGGTGAAGCTTTATTCAGGCCCCTCCGGAGGCGGCACCATACCACGTCCAGAATACGGAGCCCCAGCGGACGGGTCATAGCCGAGTCGGCACCGCCGTCCTCCCGCGACGGAGAGGCTGTCGGGCCAGCCTACCACTCGTCACGGCCGGACAGCGCTTCCCTTCGGGTAGACCACCCACAGGGGCCGGCTGCTCGGAGGGCCGCTCCCTGCAGCACTCCCCCCTCAACCCCGCTTCGATGCCCTCCGGTATGCGCTGGCCACCACCCGCC